>OX578155.1:89956580-89961580 GCA_951213105.1 Amaurobius ferox
TGCTGTCTTCAAAATCACTTTCACTATCAGATTTTATTACATTTCTTTTTTGCCGTTTTGGTGGTCTAATATCAGATTCATAACTGTTTTCCGATAAACTATCACTCTCCAAATCACTACAATTTATTTCAAAATCACTCAGACAATTAGATAAAATATCCGCTTATAATTCATTAAAAAATTATTCACCATGACGTCCCGTCATTATTGAAATTTTTGTAATACTTAAATAGTGACAAAAACGTAAATATCAAGATATACGTAGTGTCGTACAAGACAGAGCACCAGGCGCGAAGCGCCTTTAATCTCCAGTTTCAATATGTGGTTCTTATCGTCAAACTGTGACATTAATTCAGTGACCCTAATTGGAGGTTCGAGGTTTTTATTTACTACTTTTTATTATTTATCCTAGCTCCTAGTGTGGCAGTTTGTTGCACATTTAGAGTTTAAGCAGTTTGGGGGGTTGATGCAGATCTAAGGGTTACCTAGCGTTTTGGCAGTTTAGTGTTTAGAATATTTTTTTTTTTTTTTATAAAATAATAGTCGCGAGTTTTATTTTAAAATCAGATGTTTGAGGTGGGATCATTTAATTCCGATTATCGATGTTTAGAACAGCGCGGGGTCTCTTTCGAGATTTGGCCTTGCGATGATCATAGTCATGCAGATTGAATAACAGTTCGTTTGGAACGGATGGCAAATTTCTGTAAAATTTAAGCGCTAGCTTTTTAATTTGGGCTCTAACTGTTTTTATTTTGAAGTCATTCCTAATTACCGAGTTTCTTAAGTACCTGGGAGCTTTCCTGATAATCCGTAGGATTTTGTTTTGTTTTGTCTCTAGGAGGTCTATTGTAGTTTTACAGGCATATCCCCATACGGGTGCTGCATACAGCATTCCCGGGCGGATGACCGATTTATAAATTAGGAGTTTATTTTGATAACTTAGATTTCCGTTTCCTATCATTGGGTATAAGGCTCCTGTGGCCATATACGCTTTTTTGATTAAGTTCGTTACGTGCTGTTTCCAGGTTAGGTGGGAATCTATCGTTACACCTAGGTATTTAGTAGATTTTTCCGCTTTTAGGGCATGGTTGTTTATGTACAGAGGCGGCGGAGGTTTACGTTTTCTTGAGAAATAAATCCAATGACATTTATTGGGGTTTAATTTTATTCGCCATTTTTCCAGCCAAGTTTGGAGTATGTCTAAGTGTTGTTGTAGCTGTCTGTGCATTACTGAGACATAGGGGTGCTTTGCAAGTATCGCACTGTCGTCTGCATAGAGTGCCAGCTCTGTGTTTGGAGTCCTAGGGATGTCGTTCAGGTATATGTTAAAGAGTGTCGGGCCCAGGATAGAACCTTGCGGTACACTACTTTTAATGAGCTTGGGTGTAGATAAGTTACCTCCTACTCTGACTTGAAAGTGTCTGTTATTTAAGTATGAGATTAAAAGTTTGACAATAGCGTCAGGGACTTTTAAAGTGATCAATTTGTACGCTAATCCACAGTGCCATACTTTATCAAAGGCTTTTTGTATGTCCAGAAAAATCGCAGCTGTGGGTGTCTTGTTATTGAGACCAGAAGATATGTACTCTACCACTCTCAGCAATTGATGAGTGGTGGAGTGCTTTGGCCGAAATCCAAACTGCTCCGGAATGATAATGTCATTCTCACTAAGGTGCGTGTTCAGTCTCTTAAGAATAATTTTCTCAGTAATTTTACTAAGTGTCGGTAGCAAGCTAATTGGTCTATAGTTGGCTGGAATTGTGGCATCCTCACCAGGCTTATGGATTGCTATAATTATCGCTTCCTTCCATTCTTTGGGAAAATAGTTTAGTTTTAATATTTTATTTATTAAGATTGTCAAGTAACATATTACGTTTAAGGGTAGGTTTTTAACCGCAATATTTCTGATTTTGTCGTGCCCTGGGCTTTTACGGTTTTTGAGATTTTTAATGATTTCTACTATCTCCTGCGGGGTGGCTGGGCTAATCTCAGCCGTTACCGGGGAATTCCTGAAATTATTTAAAGTTTGTCTGACCATTCTTAGGGTGTCCTGACACATTAGATCGTGGTTTGGTTGGAATTGTTTTTCATAATGGGTTGCGAGCGCCTCGGCTTTTTCCTCGTCTGAGTACGCGATTTTAGCACCATCTATTAGTGGCGGGAGCTTAATTTGAGGTTTCCTGAGTCTTTTTGCGAATTGCCAGAGCGATACGTCTTCTGGGCTAAGGGATTCGATTAGTTCTTTATACTGTTGCTGCTTTTCTGCGACAATTTTTTCCCTGACTTTGCACGTGAGTCTGTTAAGCTCCCTTTTAAGGGCGGGGTCTCTGTTAGCCTGCCATGTCTTACGTATTCTGTTTCTTTGCCTGACTAAGTAAATATCAAGAAAAGTATTATATATATATATATATATTAAAGTTAATTTTATAATAAAGTGGTGGACACGATGAACAAAGCTTTTGCAATATTCTATATTGCCCTGGGTTTCATAAATTGCTAATGCAAGTGCAAACACGAGTTTAAGGCGTGACCGGTTAATAACGTTTGAGCATGAAAACGCGAGTTAGCTCGTGACCTGTCAACAATGCGTTAAAATGTTCATGAAGGCCAGGCTTTTAGATATAAACATAATGTTAACATGGATATAATAGAAAACGCAATGGTTTAAAAGTATAAGCTAATCAAAGAAATTGTCTTCTTTACTGCAGTTTTTACGAATTGTATTAATAAGTATTAGATTGAGATTAAGGTCTTGATGCAGATATAAACGTGAATATTATCTACTTATTGATCATAATTCTAATATGAATTACTGTATTTGAATGCAAAAGATATGGGATCGTACATTTATAAATTTTTTCATTATCTAATTTATGACATTTGACTTTGTTTCATTTATTTTCAATTAGATATTGTAAAATTTGCCGTAAATTTAATGTTTTTGTAATTTTATATCCATGAATATTTATTCTTAAATAAAAAAATCTGATGTGGGCAGCACATGACTTTCCTTATATAATGCAATGAATTTACTACTTTTACAGTAAAAAAAAATAGATTATTTTTATAGTAGATATTTATATTCTTTCCACGATATTGAGTTTTCATCAATGAGTCGTCATTTTCATTGATTTAGCGTCATTTTTATCCATTTAGCGAGATTTTCGTTAATTTGGCAACATTTCAAAAAGTCACCAGGTTGGCGACATTCCGCCAAATTCGTCTCCAAAATCTCGCCAAAAGTTATGGACTGAGAAATAAATTACTCTTACAGCAGATAAATGACTATTGGCGTTCAAATACAAAAGTATTACTCAAAGTTCTTTTTATTATGAATGGAACGAGCTAGATCCACGAGAATAATGTCACACTATTTATCACATGGTATTACATACAAAAAGTGAACATGTTTCTCAATAGGAAATATTTTTTTTATTTTATATGATTTTTTGATAATTTTTTTTGAAAAATGTACAATATCTCGAGAACGGTTCAAGTTAGCGTTCTAAAATTTATGTCAATCGTTTTCTAATGAAAAATTACATACGAAATGTCTATTTGCGCAACTTTGTTAGAGGTTTTGATTTTTTGACGATTTTTTTCAAAATTCAACGCGAAAATTTAAGTGGGTTCTGAACATTCGATTGCGTATAAAAACAATAGGCTTCCAGTGTTTACGGATTGTAATTTTTGTACCAAATTTCATTGGAATCAGCCCATTCGTTCGTCAGTTATCGTCTCCACAGACTCACTGACACACACACATACTTTCACACAGACATCACTTCAAAAATGTTCGATTCGTGTTCAGGGATGCTTGAAACGTGCTCTCACGTCCAAAACTCGAATTTGAATTTTCGACCCCGTCACAATGCTTTCCTTATACATTATTGTATATAAGGAAAATAAAAAAAGTGAGAGAGTCAATATACATACATTAAAATTAGTTTCTTGATACAGATATTTTTGCAATACAGATCGTACATTCATATTTTTTATTTTCTATTTTATGACATTCTATTTTGTTTCATTTATTCTTCAATTGATAGTTTAAAATTTTACTTTGATTTAATGTTTTGTAAATTTACATTTATAAATACTTATTCTTGAATAAAAAATTGAAGGAGTCAATATATTTACATTAATATAGGTTTTTTGATACAGATATAAATGAAGAACATTATATACTTATTGTTCATAGTTATAATACAAATTCCTGTATTTGAATGTAAAAAATCAAGGATCGTAATTCTGAGAATTGTATTTCGTTTCAATGAGGATTTTTTCTAATAATTCAATATTACCTTTACATTTTACATTCATAGGCAGTTTCAAAATAATTGATTTCTCTTTGACAGCGCTTATTCTATATACAGTATTTTGTATTAAACATTCAAAGAGATGATTTTTACATCTGGTGAAATAATTGTGCATGTTTAATCTGTAAAATTATAATATACTATGTGCAACTTAAATCCCACGCTGTTCTACTATTAAATGTTTGATATTATTTTAATGGATCATTAGGATTGTATATTTTTACTTTCCTTATATACATAATATATAAGGAAAGTATTGTGACGGGGTCGAAAATTCGAATTCGAGTTTTCGACGGGAGAGCACGTTTCAAGCATCCCTGATCACGAATCAAACATTTTTGAAGTGATGTCTGTGTGTGTGTATGTGTGTGTGTGTATGTGTGTGTGTGTGTGTGTGTGTGTGTCAGTGAGTCTGTGGAGACGATAACTGACGAACGAATGGACCGATTCGAACCAAATTTGGTACAAAAATCACAATCCGTAAACACTGGAAGCCTATTGTTTTTATACGTAATCGAATGTTCAGAACCCCCCTAAATTTTCGAATGAAATTTTGAAAAAATCGTCAAAAAATCAAAACCGCTAATAAAGTTACGCAAATAGACATCTCTTATGTAATTTTTCATTAGAAAACGATTGGCATAAATTTTAGAGCGCTAACATGAACCGTTCTCGAGATAT
>OX578155.1:89966580-89989080 GCA_951213105.1 Amaurobius ferox
AGTTAAAAAATATTATTCTTATAGTAGATACTTATTTTCTTTCCAAGATATTGAATTTTTTTCAACGAGTCGTCATTTTCATTGATTTAGCACCATTTTTATCCATTTGGCGAGATTTCTTTAATTTGGCAACGTTTAAAAAAATCGCCAAGTTGGCGACATTCTGCAAAATTTGTCGCCGAAATCTCGCCAAGCGTTATGAACGGAGAAATAAATTAATCTTGCAGCAGATAAATGACTATTGGCGTTCGAATACAAAAGTATTACTCAAAGTATCTTTTCTCGTGGATGGAACGAGTTAGATCCACGAGAATTACGTCACCATACTTATTGCATGCTATTACATATGAAACGTGAACATGTTTCTTAACAGTTAATGTTTTTTTTTATTTTACCTGATTTTTGATAAATTTATTTGAAAAATGTGCAATATCTCGAGAACGGTTCATGCTAGCGTTCTACAGTTTGTGTCAATCGTTTTCTAGGGAAAAATTACACAAATGTCTATTTGCGTAACTTTATTAAAAATTTAGATTTTTTGATGATTTTTTCAAAATTTCCCTCGAAAATTCAGGGGGGGGTTCTGAATATTCGATTGTATTTAAAAACATCAGGCTTCCAGTATTCGCGGATTGTGATTTTTGTACCAAATTGCATTTGAATCGCTTTATTCGTTCGTGAGATATCGTCTCCACAGACTCACTGACACACACACACACACAGAGAGAGAGAGACATCACCTCAAAAATGTTCGATTCGTGATCAGGGATGCTTGAAACGTGCTCTCCCGTCGAAAACTCGAATTCGAATTTTCGACCTCGTCACAATACTTTCCTTATACATTATGTATATAAGGAAAGTAAAAATGCATATACATAAAATTATTTGAACATATATATAATTATGCATTATATTTATATATATTTATTTACAATTTATAAATATTTATATTTACGTAAGTTTTTTATGCAGTGTAAATTATTTTATATTGAAAAGAAACACTTACATTTGGCAAAAGTTTTCACTAAGATAATAAGAAATATTAATCTTTAATAAAAAATTAAATAGCAGTGTTAAAAGATGTGAATATATTAGTTTTAATCGCTGTCAAAAATGATTGCTTTTTATTTGCCTAAATCATTATTTGAATGCCACTGTTTGGAAAATATCCCTTCATAAGCTTCATACCTATTTTTCAAAATAGGAAAATATGTACTATGCAAAGCTTAATAATTAATTAAAATACGTAAATAAGATAGTTTAATCAATCTAATATGCAATAGAAGATGAAGATGGGTAGAAAAATATACTAAATGTACTCTCGGCAATTCAAGAACAAACTGAATTACGCAATGGTATTGTTTATGCGAAAACAATTTAATAAAAAATCTGATGTGGGCAACACATGACTTTCCTTATATAATGCAATGAATTTTCTACTTTTACAGTTTAAAAAAAGGTTATTTTTATAGTATATACTTATATTCTTTCCAAGATATTGAATTTTCTTCAATTAGTTGTCATTTTCATTGATTTAGCGTTATTTTTATCAATTTGACGAGATTTTTGTTAATTTGGCAACAATTAAAAATGTCGCCAAGTTGTCGACATTCCGCCATACTCGTCACCAAAATTTCACCAAGCGTTATAGATGGAGAAATAAGTTATTCTTACAGCAGATAAATGACTATTGGCGTTCAAATACAAAAGTATTACTCAAAATATCTTTTTTCATGAATGGAACGAGCTAGAACCACGAGAATGATGTCACAAATTTATCGCATTGTATTACATATGAAAAGTGAACATATTTCTCAATAGGAAATATTTTTTTTATTATTTTATATAACTTTTTGATAATTTTTTTGAAAAATGTGCAACATCTCGAGAAATGTTAGCGTTTGAAAATTTATGTCAATCGTTTTCTACAAATCGTTTTCAAAAAATTACATAAGAAATGTCTATTTGCGTAACTTTATTAGCGGTTTTGATTCTTTGACGATTTTTTCAAAATTTCACTGAAAATTTTAGGGGGTTCTGAGCATTCTATTGCGTATAAACAATAGGCTTCCAGTGTTTACGGATTGGGATTTTTGTACCAAATTTCGTTCGAATCGGTCCATTCGTTCGTTAGTTATCGTCTCCACAGACTCTCTCTCTCTCTCTCTCTCACACACACACACACAGACATCACTTCAAAAATGTTCGAATTATCATCAGGGTAGCATATTTTCTGCCTTTGAGGTTGAGTTTGTAAAGCCTGAGTAGATGTCAGACAAAATTTAGGGGTGAAAGAAAGAACACCAGGAGGTAGCTACGTCTATCTACTTTTAACCTGTTAGCTAAATAGAAGCACAGATGTTTCCATTAAAAATCTATTAAAAATTGAGATATTGTTTTGTATGCATATGTATGTGTTTATTTTTCAATAAATAAATTAACTTGCAATAGATGTAATTTCCTAAATAAATAAATAGAAACACATTTTTAAGGGGGTGCGAGAACTTTTTTTTAGATTCAAGGGGGGTGCGGATCATTATAAAGGTTAAGAACCACAGGTCTAGGGCAATGTAAATTTACAGCCGCATGCTCGGTATTGCCAATCAAATCAACGTAACAAAGGGGATGTAGCTCCATATAATGTAAATTAAGATCTCGATCGCTTTTTTTCATGAAAGTAAAAAATATGTTCTTTAACAAGTTGTCATTCGGCAGAAATCTGTAAACGGTTATTACTTTCCTTATATACATAATGTATAAGGAAAGTATTGTGACGTGGTTGAAAATTCGAATTCGAGTTTTCGGCTGGAGAGCGCGTTTCAAGCATCCCTGATCACGAATCAAAAATTGTATTAGTTAGAATTGCGTTTTCATGCATTTTTTTTAAAGTGTTAAAGGCATTGAATTACTTTTTATTTACGAGAATTTTTTAAATTGAATATTACCTATCCATTTTAAGTTTATAGTCAATTTTTGATCAATTGTTCTGTCTTTGTCAGTGATTCTAATTATTCTATACACAAGTCAATTTTTAACAGACTATGTACATTTTTTTCATGTGCCATGGAACTTTTCTACGACTTTAGTTTTTTTTTTTTGTATGATAATTGGTACTTTAAACTTTTCTTTAGTATTATACATTTTCTATATATTTGTGTGCTAGATTTGTTCATTAATGATATCATACATATATATATCTTTACATTATATAATTTCTACAAAACCCTTCATGAGAAACGTCATTTCGCTAGGATGGCTAGGAGAAAAGCCTATCGTTTTTCCAAACGCCCTAAATTGAAGGGCCAGGTCCAATAAGGTAAAGGAAAAAGAGAGAATTCCGAGCCTCAGCCTGGTAATGTGGAGTTGCCGGAGTCCCAAGCCATTGGCTTTTACCTCCAAGCTGAGTGCAATATATGCAAGACATGACATCATTTGAGCAGTAGTAGTATGAAAACAAGGAGCGGCCCATAGGCCAGACCTTCCAAGGAAGGGGTGTTTAAGAGCTACGGTGCTGTCCTCAGCATTTTTTTCGCCGAGCCTCAGGGTTCTGACTCCAGACAGAATATAACAGAAATCCCATTAAACAATATTACTACATTCCCGATTAACTTTTTTCAATTTCATGTAAGCTGCCATATCAAGCAGCTTACTAGCAAGAAAGACCGAAATAATGTAAGTCATTGGAATAAAGAATAATTTTAATTCTGTAAAACATGTTAAAATTTTTTTTTATGGTAGATAAATATCTCATTTAAAACTTTATGAGATATTAATCTACCAACGATCCAGAATTGGTAGATAAATCTGATAATTCTGGATCTGTGTTTAGAAGTACCTCCTGATGTTGCTAAATAACCATATATTATGAGACATAAACATCAATGCAATCCGTAAAGCATTCCTTAGATGGAAGTTAAAATAATCAGAAGTTTTTTTTTGCTAGAATCGTAGCAATCGTTAACTAAATGACTGGTCATAAACCACCTCCTACCATGTTACCCCCTAAAAAATGTTTGAGTATGGCCATCTACCGATACTAACAAAAACAAGGTGGAAATGACCGTAGGCTAACTGATTTATGGAGTGAGTGTGTGAATAAGAAAGCATAGCATACATGCTGCCCTCATTAACAAAAAAAAAATTGTTTTGGCATTGTAATTTAATTCTCATTCATTTTTTTTTTTTATAAAGGTTAGGTTAATTAGCATTATTAAAAACTAAAATTAGGTTGTGTATAAAAATATGTGACCGTACTTTTTTCAATTTCATGTAAACTGCCATTATCTCAAGCAGCTTACTAGCGAGAGAGACCGAAATCATATAAGTCATTAAAATAAAGAATAATTTTAATTCTGTAAAACATGTTACAAATTTTTTTATGGTAGATGAATATCTCATTTAAAACTTTATGAGATATTTATCTACCCAGATATTTATCTAACAACGATCCAGAATTAGTAGATAAATCTGACAATTCTGGATCTGTGTTTAGAGTACCTCCTGATGTTGCTAAATAACCATATGTTATGAGACATAAACATCAATGCAATCCGTAAAGCATTCCTTAGATGGAAGTTAAAATAATCGGAAGTTTTTTTGTTTGCTAGAATCGTAGCAGTCGTTAACTAAATGACTGGTCATAATCCACGTCCTACCATGCTACCCCCCTCAAAAAGGATTGAGTATGACCATCTACCGATACCAGCAAAAACAAGGTGGAAATGACCGTAGGCTAACTGATTTATGGAGTGAGTGTGTGAATGAGAGAGCATAGCGTACATGCTGCCCTCACTAACAAAAAAAAAATGTCTTGACATTGTAATTTAATTCTTATTCATTTTTTTTTTATAAAGCTTAGGTTAATTAGCATTATTAAAAACTAAAATCAGGTTGTGTATAGAAATATGTGACTGTACTCCATATTGAGAACTCATGCAAATGAGTGGGTGTGGCGTACTGTGTTTTCCTTCTTTAGAGGTTAAAAAACCTATGTCTAACATGTCTAACAGAGATATTTTATTCTGTTTTATTGTTCTGTGCTTACTTCTACTCTTAGATTAAGTAATGAAATTGGAAATTCAAATCGGAAGGGGGAGGGAGGGGGTTGCGCAGAAGTACGAGACATCAGAACAACTTCAAATTTGTGGGCGTGGCTGGCGTATTTCACTGCCCTAAGGAAGAAAAGAGGGAGATTCCCGAGGGTCCTAGCAAAATATCACAGAAACCCCATTCAACAATATTACTACATTCCCGACTAAACACGACAGTATTTGGGACAAGCAACCCGTTCGCAAAACAGCTCAGACAACAAATTTAGCCACAACATTTTAAGTTTAAATCTAAAATGTTGTTTTTGAGCGAACGGTTATGCAAAAATCGATCAATCAGAAGTGCGTGACTCCGAATGTCGCAGGTGACGCGCTTTCGAGTTATTTCTTTAATGGCGACCATAATGGCCGATAGACTGCTTTGGAATGCCTTAGAATCTCGAGATGGAAAAAATAATAGAACTTCTACTAAATTATAGACACAAGCGGGATATAAAAGATCCAAATTAAAGGGGAAAAAACACACTAAAAAATGCTTCTTAAAATGAAGTCGTCGACATTACAGAGGAGGGGCTAGTTAGAAAGGCGAAGCCCGAAGTATCAATATCATATAATATTTTCAGCCTAAAAAGTATACTTTCGTGTTGATTGTTAAATTGTTATTCCTTAATTTATTCTACAATGCTGTTAATATAATTTGTTTTTAGATACACTAATATTCTTAAAATAAATAACAAATTTACATAAATGCACTATCAAAGGTGTCGAACTCAATCGTTAATTACAAGGGGGGGGGGGTATATTCTACATTACATCAGTTAGTAAAAATCATGTAAAATATATACACATTCAATACCATATTCAACTTAATGAGCTCTAGAAAAAGCTATCCAAATATCAATTTTTATACGTTTTATATAAATACGGAGAAGGTTTTATAACTAATAATGCCACTGCTTCTTAGAATTTAATCTAGTCGGCAGTGATAATCCGCCGTTGTATCGAAAAGTCATGAGGCACCGAAGACGTCTTAATCCTCGATTTCCTTTTTACTTGTGCTGAGTCTGTGACATTAGCTGAGTTGTCATGGGTCTGTCCATAAGAGCACCCCAGATGGGCGGGGCGTCAGTTGGGTCCTGAAAAGGGACTGGCGATGGCACTTTTGGAAATCCGTGGCGGTGGCACGTGCTGAAGAAGATGCACGTGGTACTGGTGGAAGAATTCTGATCAACTTGCTGCTGGCCCCGAAAACACTAATTCTGGGGGCTGAGGTTTTTTGATATCTGCGACCATCTTAATGTTGCAAAAGAGTTTTGCCATGGGATCATCTTCAGAGGTTATGATTTTAAGGATGTTGTTAAATAAGTCCTGCAGGCTACTCAGATCGAAGCGTTTTTCTACCTCCTTAAAAAATTTAAGGAAGTCAAGAAATGCGATCGAGGTCTGAGGGGGAGGGTCAATTCCTGTGTCAGGTCGTGCCTGGGCAGAGTGCTCTCCGGTTTTTCTTGAGACCGTCTCAGCACTCGTCTGCACTTCCTGAACAGGGGGGATGCATTTTGAAGGGGGGGGGGGAATTTTCCTCACCAAGGTTTGGGGGGGGGGTCAATTTAGAATTTGGAAGGATGTTTTTAGAGGCCTGGAACTTTTTACGGTTCCAGGGGTTTTGGGGGCAGTGCCTAAAATTGGCGGGGTGATCTTCGCTGCAGTTGCAACATTTTGCATGTAACTCCCTCGATTTCTCACATTCCCTACTGGGGTGGCCTTCGCCACACTTTAAACAGCGAGGGGGGAGGGTACATTGATCACTGTGATGGTTGAAAAGTTGGCAATTATAACACATTTTGAAGCCTTTGCTTTTAAATGTTTCAATTTTAACCTGCATGTAGAGTATACTTTTTATCTCATGGATCCTCGCCCAGTCTTCTGTAGGCTCGAGACCTACGAGAAAAATGGGGAGGGGGCTCCTATCTTTCCTATTTCTAAGTTGAGCAACTCTGATAACTTTGAATCCTTAGCAAGGACAGTTTTACTTTTTCACTATCGGTATTGGAAGGCAGTCCTTTAATGACTATCTTTTTAGGTCTTTCCTGTTTCAAATTGATGGCATTGAAGGGGATCTTCTTAAGGGTCAGGTGGGCCTGCATACTTCTGAAGTCCTCAACGGACCCATGTACTTTATTCTCTAGCATACTATTAAGCTCCTCTATGAGGGCTCCTCAATCACTGGAGGAGTCCACATAGAAGGAGGAGACTCTATCCTTAGGAGGGGGGCTTAATAGCCATAGTGGCTTCCCCACTCTCAAGTTCTGAAAATTTATTTTGATTCTCAGGTTCAGGCTCAGGCTGGGCCGAAAGTTTTGGCTCATTCCAATTACTAGGGGTAGCATAACCCTCAATTTTCTTGTACATCTCGTCTTTAAAAATTATATACAAGTCATCATCGGTGGGTTTTTTTCCAGTTTTTTAAGATATCGTTTATGAAATTATACGTATCGCGATTAACTAACGTATGGGCGTCAGGGTTTTGCAGCAGCGCAGAAGCATCAAGAACCTGTGATGATTTTCTGTAATATCTTGGTTTGGTTCTATTCAATGCCCGCGTCCTCGAGTTCCTCTTCAAGTCTGGCAATGACGTAGTCATAACAGATGAAATGGTTTACAATCTTCCAGGTGATAGAGTCTCTAGGAATTACATCTTTGGGGAAATCCAGAGTCTTTAGAAATTCATTTTCGAAGTTCGCTGCAGTCTCGTAGCGGGTTTCTTGTTGCACCAGCTTGCTTGAAGTTCCGGCTGCTTGAACGTCCATATCACTCGGTCCAATGACAGCTTGGAAGTATGCCCCCGGAACATATAGGTTCTTCTTGATAGCACTCTTGATCTTTTTGCTTTTAACTAGACTTTTAGTCTTAAAGGAGGCTTTCCTAACACACTATCCATCCGCACTTACGGTCCTCCCATCCTCAGCCATGTTGAGCGCACGAGGCAGTGATAATACTGCACCAATTTCTTATGATGAACACGTGCATAGGATGAAATATGGATGGATAACAAATAATTATTTCATTTAAATAAAAATAAATTACATACCTTGTAAACGTAATCCATTTTCTTTTGGTAAACCATAAAAAAATAAAATAATTGATTTTAAAATCCAAAATAGCAGCGAACGTATGTTTTCCACGTGTAAACATGCGATGATAGAACAAACTTCTAAGTGTTTCGTTCAGTGCCAAATTGGGTTATATTAACAGTACTTCTTGGCGAAAACCTCAGTCTATGGAGAGAAACCGTCACAAATCATCGCCAAGCGTGCCAACCTTGATATTGGATTTAATTTTGGTTGGCGGCAGGCGGCGCTGCGGTAGCGACTGAAACATCTGTATATATTAGTCTATTTTTTACAATTTTATGTAAGCCGGAGTTACTTTGATCTGCTTACTGGCAAGAGGATATATTGATGTAAGTTTTCGAAATGAAAACAATTTTAATTCTGTAAAATATTCTAAAAATTTTTTTATGGTAGATAAATATCTCATTTAAAACTGATTAATAACTCATTGATAATGCTGGATCTGTATTCAGAAGTTCCTCCCAATATTGCTAAATAACCATATATTATGAGCCATAAAGATCATGGCAATCGTAAAACATCCCTTAGATGGAAGATAAAGTAATCGGATTTTGTATTTTTTGCTAGAATCGTAGCAATCGTTATCTAAATGACTGGTCATAATCCCCTTCCTACAAAACATCTCCTCAAAAGTGATTGAGTATGACCATCTACTGGTACTAGCAAAAACAAGGTGGAAATGACGGTAGACAAACTGATTTATGGAGTGAGTGTGTAAATAAGGGGGCATAGTTGCCCTCACAAACAAACAAAAAATTCTTAACATTGTAATTTAGTTTTTTTCTTATTTTTATTTTTATTTTTCATTTTTTTTTTTTTATAAAGCTTAAATTGATTAGCATTACTAAAAACTAAAATCAGGTTGTGTATAGAAATATGTGACCGTACTCCAGACAGAGAACTCGAGTAAATAAGTGGGTGTTGAAGACCCAGACCGTCCGACTCGTCCGTAGACATGAGCAGCTAAATGGTTTGGTGTTGCAGACCCAGACCATCCGACTCGCCCAAGGACTTGAGCAGCTGTTTGGACGACCGGAAATGAGTGGGTGGTGTTGTGTACTTTGTTTTACTTGCTTAGAAGTTAAAAAATTATGTCTAACAGAGAAATTTTATTCTGCTTTATTGTTCTGTACTTATTTCTACGCATAGATTAATTAATAAAATTGGATATTCAAATTGGAGGCGGGTGTTTGTGCACAGAAGTACAAGACTTCAGGAAAACAACATTAAATTTATGGGCGTGGCTTGCGTACAACTCTCCCCTCAACGGTAATAATAATGCAATTCTTGATGAAATTTGTGTATAAAAGTCGCATGCATCTTTATATGAAGCACGAAGTATAACGCATTGTTTGTCCAAAGTGCCATAAGAATATTTTAGAAATTTTAATAATTCTTAAAAGTTTGTGACGTAGGCAGTGCCTAGTGTTTCATTTTTTGGTAATTGTGCTTATATTACGGAAATATTTAATCTAACAGTAAATGAATTAGATGAATTGATTTATAGTTATTTCGTGTGGTATAATAAAAGAACTACATGTAGGAGCATTTTCATTACTTACTGACCCGATCTTGTAATAACTGCACTTCTACTGTCGTTATGACAGTTCTCAAGTGCAAATCAAAACAGATCATGTTAACGAATTATCTTTATCTAACTACGTTTAAGAATAAGTTCATGCATACGTAAATAATTTAACAGATTAAAGTTTTGTTTCCTGAATGGAAAAATAAAATCTTAGAAACATTTAAAATTTAGCAGGATCGATATTTGTATCCCTAACGCATATGCCTAAATTGAAAAAAGCAACAGAGAAATATAATCATCTCCTTCTTCGTGTGAACTGGGATGAAAATATTTTCATATATATATATTAAATAAAGAATTATTCATTTATATATATATATATATATATATATATATATATATATATATATATATATATATATATATATATATATATATATATATATATATATAGTGTTTTAAAAAGTTAGGTTTATCGTGTTACATCTTCTTACTTTTCGTTCATTGGATTTGCAAACTTCTATTATTATATATCTATATATATATATATAAATAATTTTTTATTTAGTACCAGTGTAATCAGCTAGACATACATAGACCTATAAGAGTATTTGTACTTTACATTTTTACCCAAAAATAAAAATAAAGTAATTTTATATAAAATAAAATCATTAATGGCTATTAAAATTATAATTATCATTGGCGAAGGGGGCCACTCATTGAGGCCACGCTCAAGGGGCTCAGCTTGGAGGGGCTCGTCGGATTTCTTGCTTTGGCTTGGGCGTGAGTGTACTAATTTTTAGTAAACCGCATCGGGCAAAGTAATTTACGATGGATGTGCATAGGATTATTACAAGTGTGGAGGAGCTATTCATCTCACCGGTGGAAGCGAAAGGATTTCAAGCCTGGAAGGACTTAGTGATACAGCATGGTGGATTCACGTGCAAGCAGCTCGCTGCGGAGCCAGTTAAGACGGATGTGAATATTTTGAAAGACTGGAGAGGTAGACATGGCTGGAAACAGCTGATGTTGGACAATGGTGTAGATTATACTTCTGAACTTCGGTTCAATATGGACAGTGTAAAGATTGTGGAACCAACTGCCGTGAAAATGGCGCAACAAGGAGTGTCAGCCAAGCACGTGTTACAGCGGGCGAGTAAAGAAAAGAAGAACTGGGCCGAGATCATGGATGACCAGGACCAGGATCAAGGAGAGACTGTTTCTTCATCGGAGGACGAGGATACCCCAAGTGCGGCCGGCTACGCGGCAGCCTACATCAAGACCCTGGGATGTGATAGCGACCAGTTAAAGAAAGACTCTGCTGAGTGGAAAATATACAGCCACTTCAAGATTTACGACTGGATCATCGCCAGACTTGAAGAGGAGCTGGAGGAAGACGGGATCGACTTCGATCGAGCCAAGATGATCAGGACAATACTATCAGGTACCATTTCTGATTCCAATCTGCTAGCCAGCCACCCTAATCTTAGTACTTTTACTAATAGGAAATCTTACAATCTTGTATATGATATATATAGAGATAGGAAAACTAAAACAGAGGACGAGTTATATCTTAAATTTAAACACGAAATGTTTAGTAATCTTGAAGGGTATATCACCCAGCCTAAAAGCAAAAAGTTGAAAACTTCTGATAGTAGTAAACCCTCTACTTCTAAACTAAAATCCCAGGATATCCAAACCAAAAATAAATTTAGCAAATTAAATGACGATGAAGTCGAAATGACTGAGGCGCCATCCCCCCCTAAGGAAAAAGTCTCGTCCTTCTATGTGGACTCCACAATTAATTGGGGAGCCCTCATAGAGGACTTAAACAAGTTTTTAGAGTGCAAAGTTCAGGGTCTTCTCATGGGAAGAGTGATCCGGATCACTCCTGGGTCCGTTGAGGACTACAGGCGTGTGCAGGCTCACTTAACCCGTGAGGGGATTCCTTTCAGTTCATTAAACCTCAAAACGGATAGGCCGAGGAAGATAGTAATAAAGGGCTTGCCCACTAATACCAGTATTGAGGAAATAAAAAAAGAGCTTGCCGCGCTTGGTTTTAAAATTGTTAGAATCACGCAGCTAAGGAATAGGCGTGATAGGACCCCCCTCCCCATCTTCTTGGTTGGACTTGTGCCAACGGAAGGATGGGCGAGGATTTATGAAGTAAATTCCCTGTTTTCCATGCAAATCAAAGTTCAACTTTTTAAGGCGAGAGGCCATAAAATGTGCTACAATTGTCAACTTTGGAACCATCATTCTGACCAGTGTACCCTCCCTCCCCGCTGCCTTAAATGTGGCGAAGGTCATCCCACGAGAAACTGCACAAAAAATAGGGACACCCCGGCGAAATGCGCCAACTGTTCAGGATCCCACCCTGCCAATTTTAGTCACTGTCCCCAAAACCCCTGGTTTAGGAAAAAAACGCAAGAATTGAAAAAGGTACAAAAATCTGCTAAAACTTCACCCACCCTTGGCGAGGATAACTTTCCCCCCCTCCCCACTAGGATAACCTCCCCTGTGCAGGAAGAGCAGGCAAGTGCCGAAACGGTAGGAGGAACTACTGGCGAGCACTTAGCCCATACTCAACCTGTATCAGACAAAATCCCTCAATCTGCAAATGCTTTTCTAGAGTTTCTAAGTCTGTACAAAGAGGTAGAACAATACATTGATATTAATAAACTCAGCAGTATCTTAAAAGATGTAGTTAAAATTATCAAAGGCGACGAAGACGCAATGACAAAAACTTTCCAAATCGTCGAAATGATAACTAGAGTCATCAAATCCCAAACCCCCCAAATTTAAGCTTTTAAACTTTGGCCGGCTGGCAGAGAAGTCTCAGTGTGGATTTCCCTCATCACCTGTTCTGCCATTGAACTCATTCCCACGTGCCTCACATACCCCGAAGATTGTGAACAGTCTATCCCACGTGCCTCATCATGTTGCATACGGACTTCCCAACGTGCCTCATCACCTCGACGCAGTGGCGCCAGCTCATACGACGAGGCCCCGCCCATCAGGGGTTGTTCTTCATCAACGAACTTTTATGTGCATACAAGTAATGTCACATCTACACCACAAGTAATCATTCAACACAGAAGATAGAGGCGGCAACGCCAGGTGCTTCATCAACGACGACAAACGAGTGTGAGTGTATTAAAATTATAGTTCCTTTAAGCAGGACCGATATGATGATTTATTTAAAAAGATGATGACCGATATAAATGATTTATTTAAAATGGTACAAGATTTCCATATTAAAATCTCCACATAAAAACTCCCCCCCCCCCTACTTTGGCAGGAATGTCATACCTTATGTAATAAGAATCACTTTCCCTTATAATAAAAATAAATTCCTATATGTCTAGTACGAATTTCAAAATCACAAGAACCTGCCAGAAAGGGGAGTTACGAGAAATAAGGAAGTCCCTCCCATTGCAGAAAATAACATTCGTGGCTTTCTTATTTTAGGGGACGGCTTTTTTCTGGCGGGTTCTTGTGATTTTGATCTTGACTTTTACAGCTTCGTGTAACCCAGCTAAATTGAATACGAATTTTATGCCAACAACGTGGAAGAACTGAATTCGTCTGTTTCAAATTAAATTGTAGCAAATAGTCAGTTTTTCTTGCTGCTCTTGCGGTTATTTCACGCTGATAAGGTCATACTGTTTAAACCGGTCTACGGATACTGTTTTCTTGAATGGAAAAGTCTTGAAGCGTCAAGAGAAACGGCGTCTATCTAAATAATTTACGATCAAATAACTTTTATTTTAATTATGTTTAACATCCGAAATAAATTCATAAAACATTTTCTGTGTAAATAAACATATGTTTTTTTTTTTTTCGTCTGGCGCAGAGCTCGATGCCAGCGCCTTTCTATTTTCCTCTAGCAAGGGTGTTCCACATTGGTGTATGCACAGACAAATATATACAGACGTTTCAGTGGCAACTGCAGCGCCACCTACCGTCAACCAAAATTAAATCCAATATCAAGGTTGGCACGCTTGGCGATCGTCTGTGACGGTTTTTCTCCACAGACTGTGGTTTTTGCTAAAACGTTCTGTTCACCCTATTTGGCACTGAACGAAACATTTAGAACTTTGTTCTATCATCGAATGTTTACACGTGGAAAACATACCTTCACTGCTATTTTGGATTTTATAATCAATTATTTTATTTTTTACTAGCCGCCTTCGGCGACCAGCCTGTTCGCTATCCTTAAAATTTCTGACCGTGGTAGACTCGCTGGCGCCATAACCCCGTGGAGTTCACAAAGTTTGTTCTAGTTTAATGACGTTAAAACTAATAATGGAATTTTAAGATGAAATATAATGTTCTAGGGGGGTGGATCTTGAAAATTGATTTGTAAAGTGAATTTATTCTAATGCTCCTATGTTTGTTTTTTTATAGAGGTAAGCTTCTCTATTTTTTTGTTTTACATAAATGAAATTGTATCCGCTTGTCTGCATTTTTAGTATTGCATCGCAGATGACATGAAAGTATTTTTGAGACTGATGATGCTGAATGTGAATTTAGTATTTAAGAAATAACGATGTTGCTTTAACGATGCTGCTCAACGAAAAAAAGTTTTTTTTTAAAGATTGTCCTCACCACCACCCGATGCATAAATGCACTGCGACAATCTCCATAACTTTCCTTTTATTTATTTTTTTATTTCTTCAGTGTTTTAAGCTTTTTTATTGTGATCCCAACAACCACCCGATGTATACAATACATCGCCACAATTCAATCCACCATAATTCAATCATTTAAATTTTATAATGACCATATGCTAAGCTCTTAATTCTGTTTTATTCCAATCAAATGGATGGTTTGTTTTAGTTTAATGACGTTAACACTAATAATTAAATTTTAAGATGAAAAATAATGTATTCCAAAAACAAAAACATCCATTATTTAAGTTTGTATATATTAAAAGCTTTTTTATTTTTAATCAAAACACGAAACAAAATTATAAACACCCATAATACCAATAGTCCACTGTTAAAATAAACTAACTGAATAGAATGTTTACAAATTAAACAAAAATCTAAATACAATTCTAGAGTAGAAGTCGAAAATCTGTTAAATCAGAACAATATATAGCCCCTGTTTAAATCACAACAATTTTAAAACAATATAAATAAAATACACTATAAACGTGTAAATGCACTTAATACGTAATATTATAAAAAGAAGTTTATGTTCTTAAAAGACCAATAATGAAGTAAAATAAATTCTTATCTTGATACGGATAAACCGCTCCAAAGAAACTGGTAACACAACAAAATGAAAGGTTTGAGTTGAGTTGTAATAAAAAATGACGTTTCTAAAAAATTAATAAATGCATTTCAAGCAAATTGAAATTTAAAATAAAAAGTAATTTATTTCGAAAATAGTAATTTATTCCAATAAAATGGATTAATAATTTATTCAAATAAAATGAATGGTTTGTTTTAGTTTAATGACGTACATTCATTATTTGGCAGGCACAAATATCGAATGTTCCATTCAATTTCGCTATGCGTATCTGACGCAACCTCGTCAGAACCTTGATGTTCGAACTTCGTCAGAACTGTGACGCCAGAATCTCGCCCACTTCCGCTCCACCATAGAAACACCGTGCGTCTGCGCGCGCATGTGAGTGAAAAATCGATCCCTGCTTTTGCTGTTTGGCCGAGAAATTGAAAATCCTTACTTCCTTAAAATTCCGATCGTGCGGCTACTTTTTCTTATTTCTTGACCAGATTGGACTTGTAAGAAAGCCTGATCTTTGGGCTTTCTAAAAATGTAAATTATTAGTGGGAATTGTCGGTACTTTAAAAACTAAAGTTCGTTTTTTTGAGCCGAAAGTGACTTTTGTTTTAAAACCTTTAAAAAATATTAGAATTTGTTCCTGAGATTTGAAATTGATATATTTTTACTCGCAATTGTCTGCTCTTTCCGGTCGTGTGATTCTTTTTTTTCTACGACGGAAAACATGTTTCTGAGAATTACAAGTGGCCTTCTAGAGGTATGTGACGTGGCTCCATCTTGCTGAAACCATACATCTTCCGGATCATGATCGTTGAGTAAACCGTTAACTTTTGGACGGAGAAAATTCTCAAGCAATCCGCAATAGTGCTCAGACGTTACTGTCACTGTAACACCGCCCTCGTCAAAGAAATAGCCGAAGTTGTTCGTCTAAAATTTAAAACCCAATGACGAATTGTTTGTGCAGCCGGAACCGGATCATGACGTCCGAGCTGAAAGCGTATTCGGAAGGCCCGTTGCATCGTTATCACAGATTCACCGTTCGTAACAAACTCTTCAACAACAAAAGCACGATGCTCTCCACTCTAAGCCATGACGGTAACTAAAAATGGCATGCGCAAACAAGTCAAAAGAGACCATGCCCACTGCTGTACCTCTACTATGAGCGAAGCAACGCTTCTGCCATATATATATATATATATATATATATATATATATATATATATATATATATATAGTCAACCGGATCATGACGTAAATACTATCGCCATTGTCAGAAACTGGCTATTCTATCGGTTTTAATTCGAATTGTATGGCTGTCCTGATGAGAATGCAATTTCGAACTAACCGCCGTTTTTTGTGTAGTTTTAATTGATTGTTCTCTATGTCTTAATCTTTTATCTTGAGCTAATTATTATTGCCTTTTCTCATTTTTGCCGTGTTTTCTTTATCTTTTTATTTTTATTTATATTTATATACTTTTAATTGTGAATTTTGTATCCTAATATTCTTCTCATCCCCCTTTCCATTGTAGTGATATGTTACCTTCTATCTTTATCCTTAGTCTTGGTCTCTAGTTACTCATTTGTAACAGGTATGCTAGAGATGGGTTTTTTTGTACATGCAGTAGTTTATGCATAACTTTCGATTAAAATCTTTCAATTTTCATTTTTATATATATATATATATAAACAGCATCCTAGAATAAATTCAGGACTAAGCAATTTAACAATCAACACGCTAGTATACTTTTTAGGCTGAAAATATTATATAATATTTCAGTCTTTTGGGTATGTCAGCTTGTAATTTCTGGTGTATAATGATTTACAGTGATGCAATGCGTCAATTTTTTATTTAGTTTATGATTACATGAATTAAATAAATATCTATGTTTATTTATTTAAATTTACTTAAACTAATAAATATATTACAGATAAAAGTATTTTTAAATGCTGATCATGTTTATAGTTTAAAAAATCATAAAAGTGCATTTCCGTAATTTTTCTCTTTTTTGGCCGCATTAACATAAAATCGCCAATCGAGCGATAGTCGCCAAATCTAGCAGTCAAGCTTTATTTTTACATCATGCCTGTGATGGTTCGCTACTCGAACGATAGTGTCTATGCGAAATCCTATGTTAAAGATGTTAGAAATCTTATGTCAAGGATTTCAACTTCCGGTTCTGTAGATGTCACTTTCTGTTTTTTTTTTCTTCTTCCGAAAATTCGTATGACTGTGCGAAATAAGTATGCAAAATAGAATTAAAATGCTTCTTGATTCCTTCAGAAATTAAGTGTGTTTAAAATTTGCTACTATTGGAAGATTCTTTCATAAATTTCCCGCTCTTTCTCCTTTCAGGGCGTTATACAAGAATGTCGATTAAATAGAACGTATGAAGAACTAGGCTGTGTTCCCATGTCTTTGGACTATCCACACAACTACACCATCTGCGAAGAATGCCCCAGGGAATGCACCCGTACGTATTACCCCTTTCGTTCTATCACATAAAAAAATGTCACTTTTCCACCCTCTTACTTTCCCTGCAATACATGGTAAGTATAGGGAAAGTATTGGAATCGTGCCGAAAATCGCAAGTGGAATTTCTGACGGATCTACACGTTTGGAACCTCTAGGACACGAAAAACCTATTTCAAGCGTGGCGTCTGTATGTGTGTGTGCCTGTATGTGTGTCTGTCTGTGCAATGTATGCATCCACTCTAACTCAAATACTAATGGATCAAATTTCATAAAATTTTGTTGATAAGTCACTTGTATGTGACCCTGGTGCCGATTAGATTTTGGTTCGATTCGGTATAAAAAAAACTCTCCTTTTTTGCGGAATGACCTCAAAAATCCATTATATCCATCACTCTAGCTAAAAAAGCTATTAAATTTCGCAAAATTTGGTAGATAAGTCACGTGTGGGATACTCTGGTGCTAATTAGATTTTGATGCGTTAATTTTGGACGAGAAAAAGAAGAAGACCAACCCCATTACTCTAGGACTAACCGTTCTCGAGGTATATGAGTTATTTCGTATTTTTGTTACGCCGTCTTTGAAAATATATCCAGTTACCAAATAAAAACAAAAATTGAATAAAAAGATTAGTGTTATTTTGTGTAATTAAACCCAATTTAATAAATTATTAAAGAAATTAAGAGAAAATGAATATGAGTTTGCAGGGAAAGTCATGTGCTACCCACATCAAATTTTTGTATATTGTGTAAATGGGTGTATTTGTATATTTATATATATATATATATATATATATATATTTACTACATTTAGCTGAAAATTTCCAGTAAGCTTCCGCCCCCTACGTTTTTCAATCGCATTTGAGGGGGCTGAATTCTACTTGTTTTTTTAAGCAAAATATTCCCAGTAAACTCCCCCCCCCCCCCCCTTTACATTTCCCTCGATTTTTAGTTGCATTTGAAGGTTTAATCGTTTTTGAGCGTTTTATTGCATTTGAGGGGTCGACGGAAATTTTCGGTAGTATATAAAATTGAAAATTTGTTTGTTTGTTTGTCTGTTCGTTATACAAATTCGCAGTTTTCGACAGATTTATTACTTTATATACATAATGTATAAGGAAAGTATTGTGACGGGGTCGAAAATTCGAATTCGAGTTTTCGACGGGAGAGCACGTTTCAAGCATCCCTGATCACGAATCAAACATTTTTGAAGTGATGTCTGTGTGTGTGTGTGTGTGTGTGTGTGTGAAAGTATGTGTGTGTGTGTGTGTGTGTGTGTGTGTGTGTGTGTGTGTGTGTGTGAAAGTATGTGTGTGTGTGTGTGTGTGTGTGTGTGAAAGTATGTGTGTGTGTGTGAGTCTGTGGAGACGATAACTGACGAACGAATGGACCGATTCGAACAAAATTTGGTACAAAAATCACAATCCGTAAATACTGGAAGCCTATTGTTTTCATACGCAATCGAAAGTTCAGAACCCCTTTAAATTTCGAGTCAAATTTTGAAAAAATCGTCAAAAAATCAAAACCGCTAATAAAGTTACGCAAATAGACATTTCTTATGTAATTTTTCATTAGAAAACGATTGACATAAATTTTAGAACTCTAACATAAACCGTTCTGGAGATATTGCACATTTTTCAAAAAATTATCAAAAAGTTATATAAAATAAAAAAAAAATTTCCTATTGAGAAACATGTTCACTTTTCATATGTAATACCATGCGATAAATTTGGTGAAATCAGTCTTCTGGATCTCTAGCTCGTTCCATTCATGAAAAAGATACTTTGAGTAATACTTTTGTATTTGAACGCCAATAGGTATTTATCTGCTGTAAGAATAACTTATTTCTCCATCCATAACGCTTGGCAAGATTTTGGCAACGAATTTGGCGGAATATCACCAACTTGGAGACATTTTTAATTGTTGCCAAATTAACAAAAGTCTCGCCAAATTGATAAAAATGACGCTAAATCAATGAAAATCGCGACTAATTGTAGAAAATTCAATATCTTGGAAAGAATATAAGTATCTACTATAAGAATAACATTTTGTTTAACTGTAAAAGTAGTAAATTCATTGCATTATATAAGGAAAGTCATGTGTTGCCCACATCATATTTTTTAAATTTGGGCATGGCTTACTTTACTGCAATCAGGTAATACGACTTCTTAGCAGGTAGTTATTGCCTTTTCTATATGCGCGTTTCGTGCGTTCCGTCATCGATTCCAACTCATTATACTATGCTCTACAACTTTAGAATAGGCTCCTTTTTACCACATTACAACATAGTTGAAAAGTGTTTATGACTTTGTTCATTCTGTCTGTCTTTCCGTTCGCACGATAACTGCCGTAAAAATGACTTTATGAAATTTTAGTATGTTGTTCAGACGGTCTGTGGGACTTATGGGAATGTAAATGAATAATATCACCCAATTAGTTTTGGATTGAACCCGGGTTGAAAAAATGAAATACACCGAATAAGAAGAATTAGAATAGAAAATATTCAAATTATCTCATAAAATATATAAAAAAAAATTTCAGCAAAATATGTTTGGTAGTTTTTTAAATAAAAATTAAAATAGTAATTGCACCCAATATTATATGGAAAGTTCACGTGACCCACTTCAAAATAAAATATGGGATCCATCTTGTGTTAAAATCGTGATTTTTAAAGTTCTTTTCAATTTATATTTATTATTGAATCTGTCCTAAAACCGATTTATTTATTTTTTTTTTCTGTGCATCTATATACTGCTCCAACGCAATTACAATATTTTAGAGTTTAAATGATCATCAAACTTTGATCATTTCTACAACGAAACCTAACTTTCATTTACGGCAAATGTAGACACATCAAGCTATATGATGAGTTGTATAAGAATTGCTGAATTTCTTTAACGCAAAATTTTTTAGCTCTGAAGTTTGCAATATAGTTGATATGAATGAAACATTCATTGATTTTACATAGAGAAGCAGACGATTCCATATTATTGCTTTTTTGATGAAGTTTTAAGCATGCAGTTAGAAAGTAATTTTACCTCCATGGTTTTACATTTTAAAGTAAAATAAATTATTGTAGTATTGTGATAATTTTAAAAATATCGCCGCTGAATGAAAGAAATGGAAAAAAAATTATGAATGAAATATTCAATGCTTATATATAGAGAGCCAGGCAATTTATATTTCGATGACGTTATTTGAATGAAGTTCATTTGTTTTCGATAAAGATTTCAAATATAATAAATTATTGTAGTATTGCGATAATTTTAAAAATATCACCGCTGAATGTATCGCATTTTAGAGATGCTTAAATAATATTGCATTTCAGTTGGAAAGTGTTTCATAATCAATGCTTTATCCGTGATTGATCTTTCTTGTTATATCTATTTATCTTAGTTACCGAGTTTGTTATCCAATTTTCTTTTAATTGTCCTCTAGGGGCGCTGCAATCGGTTTTATTCGACTGACCATGGTCACTTTATAATAGATAGATATAACGTGTGCACTTACCAAGTTGCAGAGATGCTTGAGGACTTCAGAAAATTGTATATTGTGTAAATTTCGTTTTCAAATACATGTGTATTTTATGAGGCGATTAGGCAGGGAATTAATAAATTACTCATCGATCTTTTTAATTCCAGGCAACGTGTTTACTGACATATGCACCTTATTGGCAGACAGCTATAACCAGCCCTGCCAGTGAGTAAATATATATTTAAAAAATCTGATGTGGGCAACACATGACTTTCCTTATATAATGAAATGAATTTACTACTTTTAGAGTAAAATAAATAGGTTTTTCTTCTAGTAGATACTAATATCCTTTCCAAGATATTGAATTTTCGACAATTAGTCGTCATTTTCATTGATTTAGCGTCATTTTTATCCATTTGACGAGATTTTCGTTAATTTGGCAACATTTCAAAAAGTCGCCAAGTTGGTGACATTCCGCCAATTTCGCCGCCAAAATCTCGTCAAGCGTTATGGACGAAGAAATAAGTTGTTCTTACAGCAGATAAATTGGCGTTCAAATGCAAAAGTATTACTCAAAGTATCTTTTTTCATGAATGGAACAAGCTAGATCCACGAGAATGATGTCACCCAATTTATCGCATGATATTATATATGAAAAGTGAACATGTTTCTCAATAGGAAATATATATTTTTATTTTATATGACTTTTTGATAATTTTTTTAAAAATGTGAAATATCTCGAGAACGGTTCATGTTAGCGTTCTAAATTTTATGTTAATCCGTTTCTAATGAAAAATTACATAAGAAATGTCTATTTGCATAACTTTATTAGCGGTTTTGATTTTTTGACGATTTTTTCAAAATTTCATTCGAAAATTTAGGGGGGTTCTGAACATTCGATTGCGTATAAAAACAATAGGCTTCCAGTGTTTACAGATTGTGATTTTTGTACCAAATTTGGTTCGAATCGGTTCATTCGTTCGTCAGTTATCGTCTCCACAGACCCACTGACACACACACACACACATACTTTCACACACACACACACACACAGACATCACTTCAAAAATGTTTGATTCGTGATCAGGGATGCTTGAAACGTGCTCTCCCGTCGAAAACTCGAATTCGAATTTTCGACCCCGTCACAATATTTTCCTTATACATTATGTATATAAGGAAAGTAAAAATCTGATGTGGGCAACACATGACTTTCCTTATGTAATGAATGAATTTACTACTTTTACAGTAAAAAAAATAGATTTTTCTTATAGTAGATACTTATATTTCTTCCAAAATATTGAATTTTCGACAATTAGTCGTCATTTTCATTGATTTAGCGTCATTTTATTCCATTTGGCGAGATTTTCGTTAATTTGACAACATTTCAAAAAGTCGCCAAGTTGGCGACATTCCGCCAAATTCGTCGCCAAAATATCGCCAAGCTTTACTGAAGGAGAAATAAGTTATTCTTATAACAGATAAATGACTATTGGCGTTCAAATACAAAAGTATTACTCGAAGTAGCTTTTCTCATGAATGGAACGAGCTAGATCCACGAGAATGATGTCACCCAATTTATCGCATGGTATTAC